>CM031594.1:7106293-7155267 GCA_018467065.1 Ephestia elutella
AACGTACTTACATGCAAACACATAGCCATGTACGCTCCTAAGAAGATAGTGAGGGGAATGGCAGTGCCTATTCCAGCCTTCATGTATGATACGTGGGCTCCGAGTATACCACCACCGAGCGCTCCTTTCACTATGTGGGCAATCGAGCCGATTATTCTGGAAATTTTATATAATCAATAGCATCAGCCCGGGAGTTCGTTCCCGTTGGAATTTCGGTAAATCCTCTCTTAATGCTACCCTAAACTCCCTATAGAACCAATATGCCAAATTTCAGCTTTCTACGACCAGTTGTTTTGGATGTGTGTTGTCTGCCAGTCATCCAGTCAGTAACGGAAGAATTTTTATATTAATTGATTATAACAAAGTTATTCCAAGAATGTAATAAATAGTAAATCTCTTAATTCTAGTCACTTTTTATACCTAGGAATTAAAACTCAAATTGTGTGTGCTGTTTTTCTTCCTCTCTTTTTCTCTACGAACCGCGGACTTGTATTTGTATACCAATTTTATACTGATAAGTGCGACAGAATTAGGTAAGAAGTTAAATAAGTGCCTGGGACTTTTGCTTCCCGTGGTGCGATTCGAACTCACGACCTCTGTATCGATAAGCTGGATACCTGTACCGTCTGTAGTCAAGGATCAACTACAAGGCAATATGATCTCAATATTTAGTCTTTGAGGTATGACAGCACATGATTCGTGACTGTAGCTCTGGACTACGAAAACAATAATTTAGAAGTGGCTTAAGCCTCAAATTAGGTGGTCTGATTATATCGTCAAAGTCGCAAGAAGATGCTGGACACCGGTCGCTTCTCATCGGTCTATGTAAATAATAAATAATAATAAATATTTACGGACAAATCACACAGATTGAGTTAGCCCCAAAGTAAGTTCGAAACTTGTGTTATGGGATACTAACTCAACGATACTATATTTTATAACAAATACGTATATAGATAAACATCGAAGACCCAAGCCAATCTGAAAAAGATCATTTTCCATCTTAACCCGACCAGGGATCGAACCCGGGATCTACGGTGTGGCAGTCCGGCATGATGACCGATATGCCTCGGAGGTCGTCTATATGTGTATGTTTATGAGGTCTATGGTCCAGCAGTGGACATCTGGAATCTGAGATGAAGCTGATAAATCCCTTACCCTGTAGGCTGTGGTACATTTCTATACAGTTTGAAGTCATACGCATCTTTTTCAGCTTGGCATGTGGCTCTCGTCTTAAAATCTGGTCTGCCATCGGACGGTTGTATCCCTGAGATTCCATCAGAAGTCTTGGCAGGTTTTTGGGACTCCTTGAAAGATTTTTTTCAAAAACATCAAAGAAATCGATAATGACGAGGTGACATAATCACAGAATTTTGAACAATATATGTATTATTCAAAATTCAAAGCCACAAAAATCGGAAAAAAAAATGATAGATAGGTGCTCGATTTTGATATTTGGCATTAAAATATCTGCGTTTTTTTTAAATTAAGTTCTACGTAACAATGTTATAATGATAATTAAGTCCGTCCGTCCTAGTCTGTCACAGCAGAATAACTACGTTTATGGACTGATTTGCATTTAACTTGGTTCGAGGATACTTCACATATCGATCTCATTTTTTAAAATACGAAAAATAAAATTATCCCTTTTTAAGGGTACCTCCCATACATGTAAAGGGGAGTAATTATTTTATGAGTTTGTGGTAAAACGTTGAATATTATGATAAAACACTAAGGTAGGGTTTCCATACAACACTTATAGTCTTTACCATTTGCGAGAATTATAGCCCGCCATAAGTCGTTTACACGGTGTTACTGTTATTTCTTAATTTGCGGTGATTTTCAACGATCACTCACGAAAAAAAACAGGCGCGGAAACTCTTATATAAAATTTTTATCTAGTCTTATCTGTGATGAATACTTTGTAATTTGATAAATATAATTTTAGTTTAGTACTTTTTTCTTGCAAGAAATATGCCAAAAATGCTTCATTACTTCTTACCTATGCGTGGTCCGACACGCAATTGACGTTTAAATTAAGTACGTTTTCGGAAACATTGACATAATGATAATTACTTTATGGTGTGATTCGTAAGAATGCTGGTTTCCTCAAGATGTTTTTCTTTACGGAACTAGAAAAATACTTACAGAAAAATTGTTAACAGACATTTTCTTCAAAACTGGCTTATTTAATATCTGAAAATAATAAAATACGACGCAAGTAAGTACGGATGTTTGTTTGTTACTAGATCACCCCAAAACTACTAGACGGATTTGGATGAAATTTGGAACATGGTTAGAATATCACATAAATAAATATAAAAGGTACTTTTTATCCCGAAATTCCCTGGGACATAGAAACCTAAAAAATCAATGTTAAAAATCAAATCTAAAACCAAAGTCAAATGGTTCATTTTCGAAAACACGTGTAAAGGATACTTACCTACCTCACTGACGTTGGCAAAACTGTCAACTTCCTCGCATTAAAATTTAAACACAAGTTGTTCCTTTAGAAATAATAAAAAAAAATGATTTCTATCAGTGTGTCTAATATTTTATAAGTATGTAAATTTTTGCATTTTTTCCACAATTACCATCATAACTTAATACAATTTTCACTTGCATAATAATTATGTATTTTAAAACAGGCCCTCAAAAACAGAACGTAACACAATAGGTAATAATAGGTACTAAAGAATCTATTCTGTAAATGAATGCAAATTATTTCATACATAGCACAACAGCGGTTCCCAAACTGTACCGCACCACCGACAATGATAACATAAAATTATAGAAAACAATTTATATTTTGTGATTTTTTAGAAGAGCTACATATAATAATAATATGGTTAAATATCAATACGAAATTTCAAATTTAAATCTCGCAAATGATTGGTTAACCACGCATCTGATTGTGATGTGGCATTCACTATCATTTAGATATTTTTTTCCGGATGGTTTATAGATAATTATAATAATTTAATTAAAAGAAATATATTTGTAAATAAACCTTGTCTCTTAAAAAAAGAGATATTGTATTTATTTTCTGCGGTGCGATAGTTTGGGAAACTCAGTCAGAGATAAAAGATCTATAGATTCATCAAAAAATAATTGATGTTCAAAGGCGAACATAAAACTTTCATTTGCTCTATTCGAAAATCTAAATAACAGTGGAAAAGTTAATAAGCAATCTTCCATGTGGCGCGGTTTTTTTTTTTCTTCCAATATTCGTAATCAGTTCAGCCAGTAACACACGGGGCAATAACATTCGGTTTACTTACTTAAAATATTTTTTTTTCTAAAACTTAAAATCATGAAATACTAAAATAGGCAGATTATTCAAAAAGAAAAATGTATTGGCGTGCTACCTACCGAAAGTGAGGAGAAGTCGGTGCCAAGTGCAGGAGCGTTACGATAGTATATAGTACTCTGTGGCAGGAATATAGTACTCTGTGGCAGGAGTAATGGTTTTATGTAATTGTTTAGTTAGGCATTTTTTATATACATGATTCAAAAGTTTATTTAGATTATTGCTATTGGCACCGACTTCACCTCATTCCGTTGCTGTTCGTGTTACGATGCTCTATAATGCAACGTTTGTATTTTAATATTTTGTTAGGTATCTTTAAAATTATTGAACAGATCCTGACGTGGTTAAAATGGGACCAACTTGGGAGTACACTCTTTCAAATAAAAAAATAATATTGGAAATCAATCCACAATTAGCAGAGAAATCGGCGAACATACATAAAAAAACATACATACATCGAAACATATAACCTCTCCTCCTTTATTCGGTTGAAAAATACTTACTACTGCGGTACAGCGACCCGAACTGAATCTTGGCGTCCAACACGAGATGACGTCATTTTTAAGGTCTTGCACCAGCTCTCGCCAGTTGTCAGCCCTGAGGCTCAGTAGGTCTTTCAGAACCTCATCGCTCCAGCTAGATCGCAGCCAGCAGCTCGAGGCTCCCTCTATTATGGTTCAGCTTTGCGATGGTTGACCCTCGCGTCAACTCGTGAACGGGTGTTGCCAGGAACTGGTCTGTTGGATCTGATTCGGCTTTTATTTTTATTTATTTTTCTTAACCATTTCATTGTGGTCACTCGATCACAAACATAACATGATTTATTATATTTATATTTGTTTTTTATATTTTTTTTGACTGTACACAATCTAGTGTATGTATAAAGTTAATAAATAGCCCCTGGCATGCAAGGCGACAAAGACTGTTTCATGAGTTTCTTTCGGCATTTCTTTTCAGCAGTGGTCGTTCCGAAATGCTTGTAGTTTGTAGCTATGAGAAATAATATATTATGATTAAATAATTAGTTTTCGACATGAAAAAGAGCCTTCCTTGAAGGACAAGTTTCAATAAAAAAAATTGACTTTGACTTTGCTTGTAGGTACCAGCAAAGTCAAAGTCGCCTGGTCGACAACGGCACCTCGGTCGACCTTCGTGTGCTCTTTTTACGACACGATCCTCTCCCGTTCTCTCCACATTTCCGAGCCATCAAAGTCTGGTGCTTTAAATGCTCCGATGATATTTTGTATATTATTATAATATATACAAATTGTTGCTTTAATTTGAAGCTTTTTGTATACAGGTCGCGCTCGGGGTTTCGCTCTCGTGGACATTTCAGGATAAAAGTTTACCTTGTGCTTTTGAGCTATTCTAGCATTATATTCTATCTGTATACCAAAATTTATTTTTTACTATAAAAGATGAGTTTGCCCTTGACCACAATCTAACCTGAGGACAAAATCCGTCCAGTAAATTTTGCGTTTTTGAGGTAAAAAGGCGAGAGAAAAAGTTCCATACAAAAAGCAAAAATTCACAGGATTGCATAGAGCAACACGCACTTCCACGCGGCGCGGAAGTCCTTGTTGCTCGAAGCAGGATTGGCATAAAAAAAATAAAACCTATTAAAAAAACATCTAAAAAGTATCAATATTCTGATTTGTGCAACTGTTAGGTGATTTTTTTCTGCCTCTGGTTGACAAGAAAAGCGCACCATACAGGTTCAGCCATTTTACGTCTCTGCTTTCATAAAACCATGGAAGTAATAAGTACCTTTGTACAAAGTACTTACTACTTCCATGCATAAAACTCTATCTGTTGCATAGAGCTAGCAAAAAATTTTTTAATTATTTTTTTTTCTATGTCTATGATCTGTTGAGACTATTTTATACTGATTTTTTTTTCTTAATTTAGCTGTCAGAAAATGGCTTTGATAATAACTAATGTGACATTGACAGATGACTGCTGAATTAAAAAGTTTTAAGCAGCGGCCAGGAATGATATTTATATTTTTTAGTACAATAATTAAGTTATATTGTACTGTAAGTTTACCGATTATAATAAAATTAATAAAGTGACTCACATCATTTAATACATATTATAAAACTGTACCTAACAGTTCTGTATCTGTGAATTGGCCCTCAGTTTTTTTTTTTTTTCTGTGAATAAAAAAAAAAAAAAAACTCAGGGCCAATAGAAGCCAAAACCATTTTTTGTAGAATTTGTCTTTCTGGCTAACTACTGGACCAAATGTGATGCAGTTTTCACTGTTGAATTGTAGAAACTTAGAATCTGAGATATGCGTGGACGAAGTCGCGGGCAGAGGCTAGTAATAATTATTAATATATTTAGAGGTACAACCCGACTAACAAAACACTCTTTTTTTGGAGAGTGTAAAACAACCTGACATCAAATCTTTGTAAAGAAAATTTGGTAGAAAAATACTCTTTGACAATGCCATAGTTATTGACAATTCTGTATTTTTTCTTCTCTTTGACAACAAACCCTTGAATTTGTTTGATCTGATGAATTTGATAGAATATTGAGTTTTGATTTGTATAATTATACGATTTTCAGATATATTTACTGTATATAATTTAGAGGAAGTATGTCCGTGAGTATTAATTGTGCCTTGTGAAAATCTAGCTCAGAATTTTAGTCTAGAACCTACTTTTGATATAATAGGTAGGTATTACCTACATAATATCTCGATGGTATTATCGAAATACGTGCGTTAGTACATAATATCTTAGCCTTTGTCACTTTTGCTACCTAGAATACTAAACTACTACATATCTTCAAGTATTAGATACGTTTAAAACAGTTTTAAAACTAACTACTTTCAAAACCCAAATGAAAATTTTGCCCGTGCGAATAGTTTTAAGCTTCTAAACTTTCTATTAAATTGAAAGAAAGCAAACTGATTCATTGTGCCAAGTGTTAGCCTCTTAGGCCTGCCTGTAGAATATATCCTGACTAATATTATAAATGTGTGTCCTAACAAACATATATATATACCGGTAAAATAGCATAAAAAAAACTTTGCGAAATATACAGCCCTCTCCCATTGCAGCGCCCGTCAGGGTCCTTAATAGTTACTATTTTTATGCAAAGACCTGTACCATACATTAAGGAAGTATTAAACGATTTGAATTTGTGAATTATGTGAATGTAATATAAATCTATCTGATTTTTTTCATAGACATAGTTAGAAGTACCTACTGAGAAGGACATAGGGTACCTTTCATCCCGGGATATAGCACTGTTCCCGTGAGAAATTCACGCGGGCGAAGCCGCGGGCGAAAGCTAGTAAATAAATTAAATAAGGTTCGTGCTAAGTCACGTTAATATCATAGTTAAGTCACAGAATACGTAATAATGTCCTTATAGCTTTAAATAATTTTATGACGTCAACTAACTAAAAAACAAGAATACGACGATTTAAAAGTGCTATTTTTTAGCCTATTATAAAAACATTTTTATTACATTTCATTTCAACAGTACTAAAGTAATGTGTTCAAAGCGGGAAAGTTTAAAAAATACCATTTCATTCTGATTTCAGGCTCCACCTAGTGGCCCACCTTCTCCACCAGGTGGCACGGTTAGTTCTTTATCAGTATATTTTATCATTTATACTTAGAAAAAATATAGAATGTGCCAGCTGCTTCTCTTCCCGCGCAGATTGTAAAAGTCAAACGAGGGAAAGGGCTTTAAACTGGGGATTCCTCCACTCATAGGCGATGGGCTAGCAACCTGTCACTATACCTGAATCTCCATTCCATCAGAGAGCCCACTATTCAGCTAAACGTGGCCTTCGACACTCACGACTCTTGGCTCTGTCTACCCCGTAAGGGATAAAGACGTGATTCTATGTATGTATGTATTTATACTTCACTTTTGTAAATTACAGTTAGAACTACTACATAAACACATTATGTGAGTAGGTTGATATTAACTCTCAGAGTACAAAACAAACAACTATACAATTCAGCTAGTTTTAAACACTAAAGAAAATGAATTCATAGTACTTTCATCTCAAATTAGATATGGTGAAAAAATTCCATGCGAGCAGGACTTGAAAGGCCTTTCTTCTTTAAACATCTAAAAATAAAGATTAATTCATACTTAGTATTTAATTAAAGTTCAGCACACTAGTATCCGAACTAGGCCTAGTCTGTAACTCAGATACCAGTGCCTTCCTTGCGTAAAAAGAAACATTGAGTTACGTACTAATAATTCTAAATTAAGGTATTATGTTAAGCAGACAGAGACAGAGTAGTTTCATACCAGTATATACCTACCTAACTAGAATGGTTTGCTCCCCTGGGAATTTCGAGAAATCCTCTGAAAGTGAAGGGGAGTACTAGACTCCCCTTCACTCCGGAAACTACATGCCAAATTTCAGCTTTGCCAGTAGTTTTAGCTGTGCGTTATCTTTAGTCATTCATTCATTTTATATATATCGTTATCTATCATTCATTCATTTTATATATATTCATTTTATACGTTATCTATCATTCATTCATTTTATATATATCCCCACTAATATTATAAATGCGAAAGTAAGTTTGTTTGTTTATTTGTTTGTGACCTCTTCGCGCTTTATCTACTGAACCAATCTTCCTGAATTTCGCAAACACATAGAAGTACTGGGAAGGACATGGGTAACTTTCATCCCGGGGAAAAGCGCAGTTCCCGTGTGTAATTTACGCGGGCGAAGCCGCGGGCAAAAGCTAGTAAATAAATTAAATAAGGTTCGTGCTAAGTCACGTTAATATCATAGTTATATCACAGAATAATTAATAGTACTAAAGTAATGTCTTTAAAGTACGAAAGTTTAAAAAATACCATTTCATTCTGATTTCAGGGTCCACCTAGTGGCCCACCTTCTCCACCAGGGGGCACGGTTAGTTTCTTACCAGTATATTATATACCTAACTAGCATAGTTTGCTCCCGTGGGAATTGCGGGAAATCCTCTCTTAGTGCTCTCCTACACTCCATAAGGAAACTATATGCCAAATTTGCCAACGCAAAAATTTTATATAATATTATATCCCAACTATCCCAATTAATTGACCGAGCGAGCGAAGCGAGCGAGGGTTATAATTGAAGTTGGGGCGAAAAAACATTGTTTGTATGTAAGTATGTATGTTTGTTCCGCGATAACTCCCGAACCGTTGAATTAATTTTGATGATAGGTATTAAGAATACGTGCAGCAACTCTTGGCTCTGTCTACCCCGTAAGGGATGAAGACGTGATTCTATGTAATTCTTTGTGCAGCAACTTTCCATATATTTTTTAAGTTCGTTGCGGAACAAAATCGGTTCATCAGTTTTTGAGATATAGGTACGTATTTTTATGAAAATAAATATTGCTCTATAACTTTAGAACCGTATATTTTTTTAAATAATTATTGCGAGGTCTAAGTTCGAACCACTAGTATTATAAATTCGAAATTAGGTTTGTTAGTTTGTTGTTTGTGACCTCTTCACGCTTTATCTAATGAACCAATCTTCCTGAAATTTCGCAAACACATGTAGTTAAAAGTACTAAGAAGGACATGGGTACCTTTCATTCCGGGAAAAAGCGCTGTTCCCGTAAGAAATTAACGCGGGCGCAGCTGCGGCCAAAAGCTAATAAATGAATAAAATAAGGTTCGTGCTGAGTCACGTTTATATCATAGTTATGTCACAGAATAAGTGATAGTATAGATGCCGTCACGTAAAAAGGCCGCTGGAGGTTAAGCTGCACAGTAGGCGATATATCGGTCTATGCGTTGAGCGGGGGTCGGGCGGGTCTCATCCGGCGCGCGCCGATTGGTTCGTCAGTCGTACCCATGCGCAAATTCTATGTGCACCCCATATATTTTTTAAGTTCTCACCAAGAGCTAGTAAATAAATAAGATAATCGGCTGAGTTACAGTTTTCACGTGATGGCCGCAGAATTATTGCGAGTGATAAGTACGCCACTTTGGCAAAATACAGAGCACATATACTTATATATTTTTTCACATCTGTATAACCTGTATTTACAAATAAACATATATTTTGAATGTCAAAGTCAAAAATTCTTTATTGAAACTTGGCCTTCAAAGGTTCTTTTTCTAAAGCTACAAACTACTAGCATTTCGGAACGACCACTGCTGAGAAGAAATGCCGCAAGAAACTTATGAAACAGTCTTGGTCGCCTAACATGCCAGAGGGGCTATTTATTAACTTTATACATACACTAGATTGTGTGCAGTCAAAAATAAAATATAATATAATAAAACATGTTATGTTTGATTGATTGATAGTACAAATGTAATGTGTTTAAAGCGTTTAAGAAAGGCCATTTCATTCTGATTTCAGGCTCCACCTAGTATACCACCTTCTGGTGGTGGCACGGTACGTTCTTACCAGTATTTACCTAACTAGCATAGCCCGGGACTTTGGTCCTGTGGAAATTTCGGGAAATCCTCTCTAAGTGCTTCCCTACACTCCGGAAACTAAGTATGTACATGCCAAATTTCAGCTTACCCAGTAGTTTTAGTTAGCTGTGCGTAGTCTTTCAGTCACCAGTCAGTCAGTAACGCAAGAATTTTATATATATACCCAATATAATTAATATTATAAATGCGAAAGTGAGTTTGTTGGTTTATTTATTTGTAACCTCTTCACGCTTTATCTACTGAACCAATCTTCCTGAAATTTCGCATACACATAGTTAGAAGTACTGAGAAGGACATGGGTACCTTTTATCACGGGAAAAAAGGACTGTTCCTGTGAAAAATTCACGCAAAGCCGCGGGCAAAATCTAGTAAATAAATAAAATAAGGTTCGTGCTATGTCACGTTATTGTTGTAGTTATGTCACAAAATAGGGGAAGATACTATCGGACACTTTTCACATATCTCCTGAAATTGATGACATAAAAGTCATTATATTTGATAATTTCGCAGAAAAATGAAATACTGTACTGATAACCGAGTAATACCAATTAGATATTATTTTATAAAAATTTAGTACAATATCGGACATCCTACGATACTATCGCATAGCATACTTGAGAGGCTAATAAAAATTATATTTGATAAGATTGAGAATGATTAATACTTAAGGGCCATTTAGACGGTGCAAGTTTCTTGAACATACAAGAGCAATAATTGAATGCAATAATTGCAGTGCAAGAATTGACTTTCAATAATTGAAAGCAACTGTTTACATGGTGATATAAATAAAAAACTTGAATACAATTATTGACAAATGCAAATCTTGACAAACGATAATTGCCAATGTGTTCTGTTTACACGTATACAATTTGTTTAGGCAATTATTGCATTCCATTTTTGAAACACAGATTTGTATGGACACGTGCCATTTTTTAGCGTCTTGCTTCAAGTATTGTGCGTATTTGCGTTGTTGTTGTTTGATGACATTTTATGGCATGTAATGTTTACACCAAGAAAAGTTTTGAATCCAAACTTGCATACCAGTTCAAGAATGTTACGTGTTGTTTAGACTATGCAAGTAAATTATTGCTTCAATTTAATCGTATTCAACAGGCAAGAAACTTGTACCGTCTAAATGGCCCTTTACAATAGGTACCTTGAAAAAGTGTTCATTAAGAAAGTTATTAATATTTTAACATAACGTAAAATATATAATGTTTTGTACATAACAAATCGTTCGTAAACTAACAAATAAAATTGTTCAATAATTGATTTATTCACATGTGGTGCACGCAGTGGCGTTGGCAGCTTGCCGCGAAATGGTTCATCGTGTGTCTAGGATGGTATACTTTGCTAGTGCGTTCGTAGAGGGCGCTAATGTCGTGAAATAGAGAAGTTATCGACATTGTCCGTTACTTGACACTGTCCGATATTATACTATCTTCCCCTATAGTGAACAGCCAGACCTATTTTTATTCTCACGAACGTGGTTTGTAGTATCTTTATTGTACTAAGGATACATATCTTATCATATCTTGCTGCGGGGTCCGAGTTTACGGTAGCACGTCGAGTCTTGGACCCTTTTGTACTTACCCCCAAGCCTTACTCACACACAGCGGGATTCCTGAAGAAGGACTGCATAAGCTTCTTGATATTACCGGCTGCGAAGTGCCTGTAGTCCTCCAGTTCCGGATACGCAGTTCCAAAGAGGGCCAGCCGCTTGTTAGCCAGCGAGTCACACTCACACATAATGTGCTCCATAGACTCCTCTTTTCTGCACACACCCGACCTAGAGGGCTTTCGACAAGTTTTAGCTTAAACAGGTGCCCACGACATTCGAAATGTCCGGTCAGGGCTCCCAAGTATACATAAATACTTATGTCTGCCATTGTATACACAATGGCGGACTTTTCCCATGAAGGGATCTCTTATATTCAATTCAATTTCTTTATTTCAGACAAACATTCATATGTGTTAGTAAAAAAGAACTTAAAAATAATGGTAGTACTTTCTTATAGTCAACCAGTTCACAGAGTGGATAATTTTCGATGTGTTGAAGACCGCGAGCGTTTGCGGTTAGCGGCCCATTCACATTGCACATCATTTTATGTTTTCACAACAATATAAATTAAAATAGACTTTTTAGGAAATTACTTTCGTGGTTAATAAATGTTTTACTTTTGAATGTTTAGGTATGTACTAGTATTTAATTTATTTTCAACAAAATTCAATAAAAAGGACTGTGAAGATTGTTTACATAATAGGACAAGTGTTGGGGTGTGTCCTTAATAGTGAAAGGACACCACTGTAAATGTATGTAGGTATGTATGTAGATGAGCGCAAGGGAAACGAAGTTACTCGGTAGAAGTCGTTTATTGCACTAAATAAATGTAGGTTAACATAAAATGTAGAATGAACGCAGCGCGCGCACAGGCGCTTACTAGGCAGTTTTTATATACATGTAATAATGTCGGGTTTGCCCGTACAACAAGTAAGAATAAACGGAGTTAAGACGATCTAGCAAATACGCAGCGCAGGACTGATCGTTGTGGAAATCCTTGGGGGAGGCCTTTTGGCTGAGAGAGAGAGAGAGAGAGAGAGAGAGAGCAAATCGGAGTCTTGTTATTAGCATAGCTTTAATGTAATTGTACTTAATAAATAGTTGTTATTTAGCTGTGAGACCCCCAAAAAACTATATAAATAAATAAATACGCACGCTCTTCAATACATCGAAAAATATCCACTCCGTAAATTTTGTAAGTGAGAATATCAGTTAGGTCTGTCTGTATCAGGGTCTTGATCTATGTACACAATAGTACCAATGTAATATGTATAAAGCGTATAAGTTTAAGAAAGACCATTACATTCTGATTTCAGGCTCCACCAAGTGGCCCACCTTCTCCATCTGGAGGCACGGTTAGTAAACTTACCCGTTTGTTCCTTATTAGCATGGCCCGGGATTTGCTCCCGAGAGAAAAATTAACATAAATCAAAGAACATGTGTGGCAAGTTTTGTGAGGATC
Source organism: Ephestia elutella (assembly GCA_018467065.1). Lineage (NCBI taxonomy): Eukaryota > Metazoa > Arthropoda > Insecta > Lepidoptera > Pyralidae > Ephestia > Ephestia elutella. The sequence continues at coordinate 7,119,053 of CM031594.1, forward strand.
CGTTCAGAAATGCGACCCCTAGCCTAAAATAAGCAAAACCCACAACCTCAACACACATTCCGACAAAAGCAAAATCGGCCGGTCAATAATTTTTAGGGTTCCATACCTCAAAAGGCAAAAACGGAACCCTTAAGATCACTTTGTTGTCCGTCTGTCTGTCAAAACTATTTTTTTTCAGGAACGCTTATGGGTATCAAGTTGAAAATATCGAAAACCCGTAGCAATGGTCCCTTTTAGCAATAAAATATGTAATCAAAATTATACGTCAACGCGATCAGGAGATAATTTCCATAAATGTTGCGAATTTTCGCATATTTTTCGTTTTCAGACATCAATCAAAATCCAGGGGAGCTGCCCTAAAATTATGAAATTTGGCAAAAAGCAAGGTCTAACAGACTTGTACAGGAATAAATCAAAAAATTGTAAATACATTGTTGGGAGTCTAAATAAAAGTATTACATAAAATTTTTGCGTTAGATTTAGTATGATTCCTAGGGACCGAACTGCAAAGTTTGTTTTTGCTAGATGGTCTTTTAGTTATAAGCGCTATAATGTGAGTTGCTTTGCGTGTACGGAACCCTCAGTGCGCCCTCGTTGACTCGCACTTGGCCGGTTTTTTGGTAGCACATGACACTTTAGTTTACGTTGTCATCAGCGAGAGAATTCTTGAATGAATATATTTATTTATTTAATTCTACTTCCTACTATATACAGGGTGTTTGGTAGTTCGATACAACGCCTTGAACCGAAGCTAGTATAGACCATTTAGAGTTATTTAATAGAAAGTTTTCGCAAAGTGTTACCGATTTTTTTTTTACGAAAAACCCATTTTACTTTTAAATTTAGCGAAATTAATGCAAAACATAATTCTTTTTAATTCTATTTTATTAGAGCAATGTATGGACATTCTAAAAAAAACATTTTTGTGCGTCTGTGTCATCAGAATTTATTTTTAAATTATTTTAAAGTTCGGTAGGTACCAAAATTAGAGAGATTTTAAAAGTTAAAACCTTTTTAAAAACATCCATAGTTATTGGGCTTTCTTAAGAAATAAGTCGTAGAAAAATGTCTAATCTACTGGACGTATTTCTATGAAATTTGGTATACGGGTAGAAAAATTCCGGGAATAGTACATAGGGTACGTTTATCCCGAAATTTCCACGGGAGCGAAGACCCCGGGCATGGCTAGTAATATAAAATTTTGATCTTTTTTCAGTCCCCAAGTCCTGATTCTACGTACACTGGCCCTGAGGTAAATGTTATAACTACTTTCGCCCTAGGTGATCGATAGAATGTCGCAAGGCGCGATGCGATGTTGCTGTACAAAGCAAAACTACACGCGACAACATCCTAACTAGTATTATAAATGCGAAAGTGAGTTTGTTTGTTTGTTACCTCTTTACGCTTTATCTACTGAACCAATCTTCCTGAAATTTTGCATACACATAGAAATACTGAGAAGGACATAGGATACCTTTCATCCTGGGAAAATTCAACGTTCCCGTGGGAATTTACGCGGGCGAAGCCGCGTGAAAAAGCTAGTAAGCCATAAGTACAAATATTAACACGTAACTAGTGACATTTGTCTCTTAAGTATCGTTTATGAATAGGTTTTTGAGTCCCTGTGAGCTGACAGGCACTATGAACCCTCCAAGTAACGTTTGGGAATACGGGTGTTAAGGCTCTGTTCATACATGTACTGACCAGTTGCAGTTTTATTATGTTCAAATTTTCCACAGCTGCAGGCATCTGGGCTGGGTCCTGGAACATTCAAAGTGATGGCTCAAAACGAAGCAGAAGAAACAGCCTTTGTGTACTACAAACATAGAGATATACATCATAAGCGTGCCGGGTAAGATTTTATACAAAAAATACAATTATATTATGTAAAAATACAAAAACTCTGAGCAAACATGTTTATGCTGTCAGACATAATATGTCTGTTCCACAGTTCTATCGTTAAAGTTATGACAAGTGTGTTATGCTTAATACGAAGCATCAAAATTCTGCCAGATAGAGGTAACCCATCCATCAGACATCGGAAATAAAATAAAAAATCAGCTGTTCCATACATTTTACAATACTTACTCGCCCAAAATGTATGGAACAGCTGATCTTGGAACACAAATGCAATGCTGTATGAATTATGTTATAACTAGCTTTCGCCCGCGGCTTCGCCCGCGTGAATTTCCCACGGGAACCGTGCCTTTTCCCGGGGTGAAAGTTACCCTATGTCCTTCTCCGTATACTTCTAACTATGTGTATGCGAAATTTCAGAAAGATTGGTTCAGTAGATGAAGCGTGAAGAGGTAACAAACAAACAAACAAACAAAAAATTAAACAAACAAACCAACAAACAAACTCACTTTCACTTTTATAATATTAGTTAGGAAGTTAGGATGTAGCAAATAGTAAATTTATGTTAATTGTAATGAATTACCTACTCTATCGAATTGGGTAAAACTGTAATGGTATGGTAAGTGAATTAATAAATAAATATTTTTTGTTTGTTAAATTTTAAGAGTCGGTCCCATATAAAACGTTGCTCATATTAATGAGTACCTACTTTCAGACAAGTTGCTGGTGTTTAACAAAACACCCTGTTTATTACATTAATATATAAATATTTCTTTACAGAGTTTATTTATCAATTGCTAATATAGTGAAAGGATCTCTAGGAGGTGGTATATTGGGCGCCCATGTCGCTTACCAAAAGGGCGGTATCGCATCTGCAATCCCCATCACCTTTTTTTTAGGATTTTACATGGCCGTATGCCTACATGTAAGTACAAACATATTATAAACGAAGAAAATATAGGAATGAATAGTTACAGGATTATTATGAACGGTGGTTAACAAATATTAGGAGCACCCATAACTGGAGAGCATGTATGAAGAGAGTCACGAGTGTAGGAAGCAAAAGAGATCTGTAAGGATCGTAGCAAGTGAAAATCTCTAGTCTCTGCCTATCCCCACGAGAAAAAGGCGATAAAATATGTATGTAGCATTAGATACGCTGAAATTAAAAGCCTAGGATGACACTTGTGTACATTTATCATTTAATATTCTACTTTAAACATTAACACAAAACAAAAGATATAACAGATATTCTCTAAACAAAACATGTCTCATGGTTAAATAGCCGGCGACCGCCATCTCAGATCGTCAATCCGCTGGACCAATCACAGCGAAGCTAGTGATGTCCAGCGTTATGCAATAGTGATGTCTCTTAAACGAAATCTTCCGATTTTCTCGTCTAGGTATGTATCTGGGTTTGTAATCGGGTTCATAATAATCCAGTAAGTATCCTTTCCTTTGGATTATCAATGTTACAAAGTCCCATAAGGGGTTTATGTTGATAGGATGAGTAGTTAGGAATGAATAACCGATAACGAACTTAAACATTGGCACAGAATTCATATAAGTATTACGTAAAATGGGCGATAATTCCATTCAAAAAAATTATTGGTTTTTTATCAGACAATCCACTTTTATAGCATGGGTCTATCTTATTTTATTTACCAGAACTTTTTATTGACCGAGCAAGCAAAGCGAGCGAGGACTATATTTCAAGTTCGGGCGAAAACACATTGTTTTTTATGTATTATTTGACAATTGTATTGTATATATATATATATATCCATACTAATATTATAAATGCGAAAGTTTGGATGTGAGTTTGTGAGTTTGTGAATTTGTGAGTTTGTGAGTTTGTGAGGATGTTTGTTACTCAATCACGCAAAATCTACTGGACGGATTTCGATGAAATTTGGTACAGAGGTAGATAATGACCTGGAATAGCACATAGGCTACTTTTTATCCCGGGAAAAAGCACTGTTCCCGTGGGAAATTCGCGCGGGCGAAGCCGCGGGCAAAAGCTAGTATTTATATAAGTATATATTTTTAACCAGTTAAAATAAATTAGGGAACACATGTGCCGTATCGTAAGTATCCGTTCAGAAAAGCGCCCTCTAACTCGGAATAAACAATCCACATCCCGACAAAAGTAAAATTGGCCAATCTTGAAATGGCCAATCTTGCTCGCTTCGCTCGCTTGGTCAATTTATGACTAACCACTTCATCTCGTAAAAATCGTTTGATCATTTATTATGTTCATTGTACATTAATACATGTTCTGCAACACAACGTGCGATGTTGCCAACATGGTTAATAACATGATTGTCACATGTTGACAGGAGCAAGCATTGTTGCGCGCTGTTGCATGACAATTTTTGCCAAGTGGAGACGCTGTCAAATGTAGCTATTAAATGTTTCAATATCTTTTAGCTTCTTGTACAATCAGCCCAGTTGCTTTATCGGCGGACGAGGGTACCTACCATGTCTTATTCAGATGTCGGAGAAGCAGCATGCATGTGTTTCCCAAACCCTAAGATTCAAAGATTAGCTAAGCCTTTTAGGTTAGTTACAGTACATATTTGGAAATATATTTTGTTGAAGCATAAGCAAAGAGGACATATTGTGCTTGCGCTACAATACATAGTAGAGATGTATAAATAAGTAGCAAGCCTATTTAGCCATTACAAATAGCGTGCAAATTTTAACATAATATTTTAAAAATAGTAGCAAGCATTAACCCGGGTGGTTCCCATCTGTAGCGGTGGTTCGCTTAGTTTGCGCTTTCATTTGTGTGTGTGTAGGTAGCATAGCAATATGTAGTAGTGCGTAAACTACATTTATTCTTACCAGTCCTATTATGTAAACAATCTTCACAGTACTTTTTGTTGAATTTTGTTGAAAATAAATCAAATATTAGTTCAAACCTAAACATTCTAAAGTAAAACATTTATTAACCACGAAAGTAATTTCCTTAAAAGTCTATTTTAATTTATATTGTTGTAAAATCATAAAAAGACATGGTAAGATTGCTTACATGATAGGACTGGTAGGAATAAATGGAGCTTAGGCACACGCACGTGGACTGTGCAGTGCACGCGTAGGTAGTACGGCGACAAGCGTCCAACATTACCCTTACTGGTATTTGCAATAAGGTCCATTATGTATGCGCTCAGAAAAGTTATGGTGTTGTCCCTGTTCCTCAGAAAATTTTTCGAGAATTTTCGGAAACGGTCAGGAAACGTTCTCGGAAATATTTCTGGAATTGTTGGAAAAGTACCTGAAATATTTAAAAAAAGGCAATTTTCTTTTTGCAGCTGTTTTTAAAATAAGAAGATTGACAATCACTAAAATTTTCAAGAAAATCGGATGATAGAAAATGCAAATTTTCCATATTCCGGGGAAAATTTCCCAAGAAATTTCCGAGAATTTTCCAAGAAATTTCTTGAGAATTCCACTCCCGAGAAATGTTCCCAGAAATTTCAGAGCAAGAAATTTCTTGAGAATATCATTCCTGAGAATTATTCAGAGAAAAATATTTTAGTATACTAGCTGTTGCCCGCGGGTTCATTCGCGGCAAAAAGTCTTATGTTTTTCATCAAAACTTTATAACGTGAAATAGTGACAGACAGACTTTCGCAAAAATTAAGAGAAAACGTTCCCGAAAATTTCTGGAAAGTTTCGGAAATTTTCCATGAAAGAAATTTTCGGAAACCGAGAAATTCTCGGCGGCACATCGCTAACCATTAGCCGAGTCTCCCCTCCCCCAACCGCGCAAGCGAGGCTGACTTCATCAGGGGCCGATATCCGGTTTCAATAGTAAAGCGATATTTTATAATAATTTTGCAATACTTTTTTTAAGGTATACCATAGACATATTGATTAGCCTGGATCTATTTGGAGCCTGCGCTTGCTATCAGCTGATCATATCCAAAACCATAAAACAGTTGGTGGAGGACACGCAAACTACTGCCATGACTCCCCTGAAAACGGGTTAGCAAAATATTATTTTTATTGTACAGTCAGGGGAAAATAAATCTGAACCTAAAATGGGATTCGGTGGGGTAGAAGGGTCAGGATTATCTGCCCTCGACTGTACACAGGTATTTAACAAGCACGTACTTTTTTAATTTCTCGATGTTTCGTCTTTGTTCGTGAAAGAAACGTGTTGGTTTCAGTCATTGAATTAGAAATATATATTGTTTCATAAATATATATTGTTTCAGCCAACCGCCATGTTGTTTTTCCGCCAAGTACAGTCACACACACTAACAGTGTCCATATTCTAAACCGCACTGACTGCGTCATCAAATTTAGTCCAGTAGTTTTTGCGTGATGCGCGTACAAACATACAGACAGAAAGACGGAAAGACATACAGACAGACAAAAATTTTAGAAAAAATGGTTTTGGCTTCTATTGGCCCTATGAAGAGTCCTCATAGTTTTTTTTTCAAATACCTCCTATGTACAGACGCAGACCAGTTATGGTTTTATTATATGCCTGTATTGATGTCAAATATTTAGGGTCCAAAATATTCTTTGAAGATGTCATTTCAACTGTACGAAGTCGAAGAAAAATATACTAAAAAGTTCATATTTTTTTCATGGATGTTAGCAGACTCGACACCAAAACTGTTTTCCTCCTTCTACTCTTGAAGGCTAGCCAAAATTAAATCGAGCATTCCCCCTACATATTATAGTTTCTGCGGGCAGTACCCCCTTTCGGTCCAGGGGCCCTATTTTTGAAAGTGTGACTCACCAAAAAAGCGTGAGCCGAATGATTTTTCATTCGATATACATTATTCCGTATTTTTGAATTGTCTATGTCGAATAATTCGCAACGAGTGGTCTAGACCATTCGTTTTCGTATGATTTGGTTCGAATGGTTTGGAGTCGAACGTTTTTTACGTCAAAATCATGAATGACATAGACAACCGGATACGGATATATTCTATAGTCTGTTAGAATTTCATTTTTGCGTTCCGTTTTACGCTTATGTTCTCTTTGATTGAGAATTTATGAACATTTTTTTTACGATTCGTTACCGATTCGGTTTTCGTTGCGTAGAATTGAGCAGAAATTATTTCTCGCATTATTTTCATGTCACTGGCAACATTGCTTGACGAGTGATTTCAAAAATACGGCTTTTATATTTTTAGTGACATAGTCAGACGAGTGCGACATAATAGTCTATTCGTTTTCGGCGATATGTCATACTTTCAAAAATAGGGCCCCAGGTCTACTCCATTTTTCACTTTTATATTGTTCTTGGTGTTGGCGATAACATCTAAACTCAATCATTATTTTCTATGAATCTTCGGTGTGATGTCACTGTCACTGGCATTTGACGTTTCTGACATCCATATGTCAGCTCGTTCTTCCCCCCAATATAATGTCCTTCTCTCGAAAAATCCCATATCAACGCTGGACGTAAAATGTTTTGTTATATCACTAGCTGTCGCCCGCGGCTTCGCCCGCGTGAGTTTCGCTTAGATGAAAAATCTCTCTTGGAGCTTTTCATCAGATGTTCCAGATTTAAATTTTTATACGTCAGCAGAAAATGCTCATCAGGTTGAACGACTTTTAATAAGGCGCCATTTCCATATTTCTTATAGTTTAGCTGTTCTATTATGGTTCTTCATCAGGTGTTCCAGTTTTCAAAATAAATTATAGCCTATATGTTGCCCAGGCTTAACAGCTATACAATAAAAAAAGTTTCATTCAAATCCGTCCAGTAGTTTTTGCGTGAAACGCGTACATACATACAGACAGACAGACAGACAGACAAGAAATTCCAAAAATTTTTTTTTGCTTGCTATTGTTCTTTTTAAAAGTGTCTCTCTATACATTTTAGTCAAAAATACTTAATGTACAGACAAAATATTTTTACTGTTTTATTATATGTATAGATATATGCATATATGCAATTGTCTTGTAAATGGTGAACAACAATATACAAAAGTGTCAAGAAAGCTGGACCATCTTTGATTTGCCACCAAATGTTCCCCACGAAACACTTGGTGCCACCTCACCCCCCTCTACACCCGTCATTACTTTTTTCGAGTTTTGAATTCTATAGAAAAAACTAATTATGTCAGTGAGTGGTATTGTAGCTTCAATAATAAAGTTTTCAAAGCACTGATATTTTTTTTAGGTTATCCGCATCTAAAAGTATACTTGGCCATTATGATCATACCAATGATTTGTATATGTATGATCAGACACTTAAAATGGATTGCAAAACTTTCTATTGTGGTCAATCTTGTTATAGGTATGTAATTTTAACTGATATACCTATTGAGTAGTAAATAAAACTAGATATATTAAACATACTAACATAGATGTTCTATATAATGCGGCTGTGGCTTCAGTGACTGATACTACTTAAAAAACGTATTTGAGATAAGTAATCGGTTTAAAGTAGAACTAGGACGGACGGACGGACTGAACGATCTTATAAGGGTTCCTAAAGAACGGAACCCTAAAAAAAAAAAACTACTCGTTGGGTTGTAACTTTTTAGCTTGTAACATTGCATGGCATGTATAATAAAAAGCCTTTATAATAAACTAGCTTTCGTCCGCGACTTCGCACGCGTGAATTTCCCACGGGAACAGTGCTTTTTCCCGGGATGAAAGGTACCCTATGTTCTTCTCCGTACTTCCAGCTATGTGTATGCAAAATTTCAGGAAGATTGGTTCAGTAGATAAAGCGTGAAGAGGTAACAAACAAACAAACCAACAAACAAACTCACTTTCGCATTTATAATATTAGTTAGGATAATCTGATAATCCTAATCGTAATCGTAATATATATGTCGGAATGGAGCACATCATCACAACATCAGAATTACCAGATAATTATGGGTTCAGCTGTAAAAAACACAGTTTTATTTGTTCTTGTTAAAATAAATATCATTTAACAATAAAGGGCGATGCAGACCGAATGCGTAGGCGTACGCACGTCTTTTCGGTGTACAGTCGGGAGCATATAGACCTGACCCCCTTGTAAATAGGATTTGGTAAGGGCCGATTTTCGAATGCCCAACATTCGAAAAATCGGCGGCCGCTCGTAAAAGGTAGTTTGAGTATTTTTTATAAGTAATAAATTTTATTATTTTTCAGTCATTGCCATTATAATGGCCATCGCTTATGCTTTCAATTTAAACCCCAAGTTCGCGAACATGACATATTTTACTACGCCGTTGGCACAGTTCGAGTTTGCCGGCATGGCCGTGTTTGGCATGTCATGTGCTGGAGTGGTCCTTCCTGTCGAGAATAATATGCTGCAGCCGTGGAAGTTTAAATATGCGCTTGCTGTTGGTAAGTCTAGTATAAATTCGCGCTTGCTGTTGGTAAGTCTAGAATAAATTCGCGCTTGCTGTTGGTAAGTCTAGTAATACGCGCCTGCTGTTGGTAAGTCTAGTATAAATACGCGCTTGCTGTTGGTAAGTCTAGTATAAATACGCGCTTGCTGTTGGTAAGTCTAGTATAAATACGTGCTTGCTGTTGGTAAGTCTAGTATAAATACGTGCTTGCTGTTGGTAAGTTGTTGTTGGTAAGTCTTGTAATACGCGCTTGCTGTTGGTAAGTCTAGTATAAATACGCGCTTGCTGTTGGTAAGTCTAGTATAAATACGTGCTTGCTGTTGGTAAGTTGTTGTTGGTAAGTCTTGTAATACGCGCTTGCTGTTGGTAAGTCTAGTATAAATACGCGCTTGCTGTTGGTAAGTCTTTTATAAATACGCGCTTGCTGTTGGTAAGTTGTTGTTGGTAAGTCTTGTAATACGCGCTTGCTGTTGGTAAGTCTAGTATAAATACGCGCTTGCTGTTGGTAAGTCTTGTATAAATACGCGCTTGCTGTTGGTAAGTCTTGTAATTCGCGCTTGCTGTTGGTAAGTCTAGTATAAATACGGGCTTGCTCTTGGTAAGTCTAGTATAAATACGCGCTTGCTGTTGGTAAGTTGTTGTTGGTAAGTCTTGTAATACGCGATTGCTGTTGGTAAGTCTTATAATTCACGCGTGCTGTTGGTAATTCTAGTATAAATACGCGCTTGTTGTTGGTAAATCTAGTATAAATACGCGCTTGCTGTTGGTAAGTCTATTATAAATACGCGCTTGCTGTTGGTAAGTCTAGTAATACGCGCTTGCTGTTGGTAAGTCTAGTTTGTAGACGCGCTTGCTGTAGTAAGACTACTTTCTTTTGGAGCGAGTATGATCGAGTGGTTTATATATCCGGCTATGATCGAATGGTCCCGGTTCGAATCCTACTCACGAGTTTGGGTGCCAATCTGATTTATAAATAAATAAAATAATCCTTTATTTTCTCTGCACATAGGTTTGGCACAAAAGTAAGTGTATTAATAACTTGGATATAACTTAATTCACATTAGTGTCTGAGGTAGGTTTCCGAAGAAACCTGTGACACTGTGATACAGATCACCACGGACATCACTCCATAGCTAAATTATGCGATACACTTACAGATGGTAGTTTCCATAGACCATCACTTGCTTCCGAAGAATATCGCGAGGAACCAGGATGACTTGACAGCTAGTGTGGGAAATGGACAAGGCCAAGGCGTGTCAGCCAACTTAATGATATTTCAGATTACGCTTACACCAATTCATCAAAATTATTTTTTTAAGATTAAGACAAACATACACAGTTTCAAACTTTCATACGTATGTTGATAACAAAGATTTTACCTTTGTTCATATACCAACAAAACACCTAGATCATACCAAATCATAACGAAAAACAGTCCATGTTGTGAGCTGTAGTGCAATGGACCGTACTGTCAGAAAAATATTTTGCGCTCATTTCTCGGGCCGTTTTCAGAGCTGTCATCTTTAATCTAGATGTACTGTTGATAGAAGGATGTTACACTTAAATATCGGGGTGAAACCGATGAATAACGTACTTTACGAGGGTGAAGCAGAGTGTAAAAGCATAATTTTTTAAATAATATATTTACAGGTATGTTTATCGTCGTATTCTGCACTTTCCTGGTATCATTCTTTGGCTACGCTGCTTTTTTAGATAAATCCGAGAGCCCAATTACTCTTAATTTTAACATTGATTTGTAAGTATAACCTATTTTGTATAGGTACGTATACATTCTTGGTAAAGGTGAACGCAGACGTGTGCCGCACCGCACGCTCAGCAGTCGCCGTATTTGATTTCTTTATATGAAGTTATATGTAACTTCGCATACTTACACGCGCCGCAGTCGCCTCAGTACCTGAAACGTCCGAATTCCCCAAGCCGCAGCTGATGACGTCACTAACCGGCCTATCAACATCGGTCGCTGCGGCCGATGCGGCGCAGGTGACGTCATTCGCATCCAGCGGCCAGGAGAACATTTTTAATTTTTGTTGGCATTTGATTGTCTTCTTCCTCTATTAATAAACAACTGATAACATAGCTATTCAGAGGGGAAACGCGGCAAGCGTTATGGGTACCTTTGAGCCGGGTACAGTCCGGGGTGGCATTTTTGACTAATTTATTTTACTATTATATTATTTTTAAGATTATTTTATACCGACGAAACTATTTGTGAATATTTTTTTTTTTTATAAATAAATATTTCTTTTACTGATAACAAATCATTCGTCAAGAGCCATTCAGTAAATTACGCCTAATCTTGATTAAATTAGAAAGTGAATGAAAAAAAAAACAAGTGCGATGCGTGCGGCGACAGGAACGACTGCGGGGACTGCGGCGCGGGCAGATGTGCGAGCCTCGCACATCGCACTGCGAGGCCATCAACAAAAACAATGAATGCGGCAACTGCGGTGCGTGCGGTGCGGCCTAGTTGCGTTCACCTTTATTGGGCTTTCTTAAGAGGACTTATACGTGAATACCTTGCAATATTTTGAAGTTAGTACCGAACCACCCCCATGTATATGTTCCACGTTTATTGAAGTTTAGGAGCTATAATTTATTAAAGTACCAAGATCTACCTGGCGACAATAAAAGCTCGTACAAAAAAAATCTAAGTACCTATGAGTATGTGGTATAGTGTAAAAATTTAACTTTTTATTTTATTATTCCCACGTCCATTGTACACAATACTGAAAGTTTTCATTTTGATTTGTTATTTCTTACAGAGCCACCAAAATATTTAAGGGCTGTGTCGCAGTAATGATCTACGTGACCCACGCATTAAACTTCTGGGTACCATTTAACCTGTGCTTCTACTATATCAAAATACGAGTGCCTCCAGAAAAAGCCATTATGGCAGAGTATATTGCGCGTGGCTTTTTTGTACTCCTCATATCATTAATCGCTATATTGTTTCCAAGCATCAATACCTTGATGGGATTTGTAAGTATCACTATTAAATTGTGTTCTGTATACCGACTTATATTATAATGACAAAAATGCGTGGCCCGAGGCTGGTACAGTGACCTCTCATAATCTCTAATCTAAAGTCATAATCTCTAGATAGGTTTCATATAAAAATTCAATGTATATTCGTCGACATAGATTGTTTTTTAATTGTAGGAACATATGTTGTAAAGTGCGATGGAGCGCGCTATGCTCGGAGTTTCTCTGCGTGATCGAATCAGAAATGAGGAGATCCGTAGGAGAACTAAAGTAACCGACATAGCCCGCAGAATCGCGAAACTTAAGTGGCAGTGGGCGGGGCACATAGCTCGTAGAACAGATAGCCGTTGGGGCAGAAAAGTTCTCGAGTGGCGACCACGAACCGGAAAACGTAGTGTTGGCAGGCCTCCCACTCGGTGGACCGACGACCTGGTGAAGGTCGCGGGATGCGCATGGATGCGGGCAGCGCAGGACCGGTCGTTATGGAAATCCTTGGGGGAGGCCTTTGTCCAGCAGTGGACGTCTTTCGGCTGAGAGAGAGATGTTGTACGTTGTGACGTCTTTGGTGAAAATGCAGCAGTGGAGTTTGTTGCGCCGCCTCTTCTCCACTTGCGCTTTGGAGTGTAAACTTGCGCTTAAAGTGCTATTTTTAAGCCCATTTAAATAAAACCATTTTCATTTCACTTCATCTCTTCTTATTTCATTTCAAGGTTTTTTTTAATATGTCCAACTTTATCCTCTGATGAAAAATGTATATATTCTAGTATAACAATCCCAAATTATCCATCAATGTAAGTATATTAATAAGTAATGAATAAAGTGGTGTTCACCCGAGATTTGAGGTTTTGTACCTACCTATATACAGTACCTATTTATACAGTATACACACACATCCGTGCTCATTAAACTTGCATCACCTATTCTGGATCTCTCTTTCTCTCTCTCTCAGCCTAAAGACGTCCACTGCTGGACAAAGGCCTCCCCCACCTCCGCTATTCTGGATCACATTATTCCATCTTTAACTTTCATCTATTTTTTGTAGCTAGGTGCATTCTGCTTATCCAACATGGCGTTCATATGGCCCAACATCATTACTCTTCTGGTGATTTGGCATCGACCCGGATTTGGGAAGTACAAATGGAAACTTTGGAGAGGCATCGTGCTTATTATAATTGGCATAATCTTATTCATTTGTGGTACTGTGGTTAACTTTGTAGAACTTTTGCAAGTGCTTAAAGGATAAGTTTACCTGTAAGTCGCAATACCAGATATGTAACGTTTGACGTTAAGAGGTATAAAGGGAATTGAATCTTTACACTCCTTTTTGGCACTCGCGTGAAAGTGACATGTTGGGAGTAAATGGCTAAGCTCAGAGTGAATAAGTTATTTTTACTTAATAGATATACTATTTTGTTGATAATATTTTTTGACTCTATTCAAGATTTTCTACGAAATGAAGTTTATACCATCCGCTGTTGGTTATGATTGACCGAGAGAGCGATTTTGCTATTGTTGGGATGTGGGTTGTTTGTTCCGGGCTAGAGGTCGCATTTCTGAAATGATCCTTGTAGTGCGGGCAGTTATGTAACGCTCTCATACATGACCTTTAAATTACTCATTAAGTTATGACCTTCATGTCATATGTTCTTTGAGTAATTCTAAGCATTTCTAGTCCAGAAGCCAACAAGAATCACGTGGCTCGTCGGGGAGGGCGGGGTTCAAAGGTGACCGCCACCCAACTTCTTTCAAAATTTTTTATTCTGGTCCAGGTGTCTATTAAGGCAAATTTTGTATCATTTTCGTATAAACCAAAGACGTAGAATTCGTTGCTGATATTAATTTTTAACAGTTTCATAGTAACTTTACAAGAAAAACGTCAAGATGTGAAAATATTGGTAGGAGATTTTTGCAATAAGAGCTTATAATTTTTGTATAGTAACAAATAATATCAAACAAAAAGATACTAAATAACGCGCAATTTATGCAGATTCAAAAAATATTTTTTTTTTCATAAATCTCCCCATACAAAAAGAAAGTGAAAAATCAAACTACTCATCTTAAGCAATACACACAATATCGTCTACAGAAAGGGCATATTGCATAGCAGGCTATATCATGAGCAGTTCCCCAAAAATCAGAAATAATATAAAAAACCGATTAAGACTATCATATATTTGTTTTTTCGTGATCTTGTTATGGTACAAAAATACATTTAATATCACTTAATATCGTATAATGGCCATACTGTTCAGAAATTATAATACAGAAAATCAGATAAAATGCTCGATATTTTCATTATATTTTAGAAAATTAACTAAAGTAAATGTTCCTAACACATGTTACATGCAATATTACAAAAACAAATGTGTATTTCACATAAATAGATGAATAATAAATACAATAAACATTTTTTTCCCGCGGGCACGTATGTAATAAAAGTACATTTTTGAACGTACAGGAAATCGGACCTGTCAAATGAAGCGCGTCAACGTCAAATCATTTCGGCCATTTTGGCGGAACTCGCCTAGCCTTCATTACGATTTTGTTGACTAAATGTACCATAGAAAGGCTACGAATTTATGGGATTTACTTATAAGGCATTGATACTGACCCAAAAATGAAAAGTTCAGATAGGTGCTGATGATATAGCCGGCTCCCCATACATTTGTGCAACAACCCCCAACTATCAGACAGACCTCACTCGCCAGTCTCGCATACTAGCTGAGCAGAAATACAATAACCCTCATTCAATTTTCCAATATTGTTTACTATGTCTGCATATGTTTTTTTTTTTAATTCTGGGTGGTGTGTGTCACTTGTTCTAAGTACATGTATTGTTTGTTAGTATTTTGTTTTGCTTTTTGTAATTGTAATTTTGTAATAAAGTTTTTTTTTACTTTGACATTAAATAACGTTGTTATCGATTTTTTTGTCTGTTTAATTTTTATCCTCCACAGGACTAAAAACATAACAAATCCCAGAAGTGTTTATTTATTTTTGTTACTTTCTTTCCTCGGTGTACAATTTTCCTACCGGGGCCCCAGGGAAGAAGTTGATAACTCGATTTACGTGTTTTTTTTTTATTTGATTAAACGCTTCCTACACCTATAGATTATCTGATAAAAATTTGACAGCTCGATATGTCTACTTAATGAAGACAAATATTATTTGGTAGTAAACGAATAACTCGATGATGGGCGTTTGTTTCTTGATAAAACCATATATAAATCTTAAAAACTTGAGTTAAAACCTTGATATATCGTTTTGTCAACATATGATCTCGAATCGAAACGAAGTACGTAGTGGGACATGTCCATTTGTACGTTTGAGAACTGGAACTTCTTTCTAACTGCATATTGCTAAAATGAGTATTTGGGTATACTCGATATTGTACAAACGTACGTAACTTGATATCTTTATTTATATAGTTACCATTAGGGAGTTATTTTTAATATATGTTAATCTACAAGGTGTAACGGAATACCTATATTCATATCGATTGTGCTAACTGTGATAATGGTTTTAAACTAGTTCCAGACATTTTTAGTCTTGTATGTTTATGATTTAATTTTTAATTTTAAGTAAACCATACAGGCACACATTTTTCCAATTTGAATTGGCACAACACTATTCACCACTATGACAGTAAACAGCTGTTGAATTCAAGGTCAATCATCTACAACTATATATTACCTTCATGGAACATGACAATAAAATTAAAGGTAAATATTGGTTTAATACAAGGGATCCATGGAACAATGGGAGGTTCATTCGAAAAAAAATATCCTATTTATCAGGAACACCGACTTCGTGGAGGTCCGTGTTGCTCTAAGTAGGATATTTATTTATTTTGTACTAGGATGGCAGAATCAAAAAGGTGGTGTGAGTTGGCTAATAAAAGACGGGACTGGACTTTTCCGAAAATGTACCTGGCAGGACAGCACCAATATTAAAAAGTAACTGTCACTATTAGCCTGAGTTGTTGACTTGTCAAAGTGAAAAATATTTATGCGAGTAATTTGATTTCTAATTAAAAACATGATGAAAACACTGAAAAGCGACTTGCGAATGGTTCTTTTACAATTATTAATCAATTTAAAAGTAAGGTAATGTGGCAGAGATTCGAGACAAACGAAGCACCGTGAAAGTTCGTTACCGAAAAAAGACCGGGTAACAAAAAAGACCGATGGGTAACTGACGGTAACAATTCGATACGGCACTACGTCTGTCCGACCTGAGCTTAGAAAATAACTTAAATGCACTCTGCTACCACCATAACTTATATAGGGAGTTACGGAACCCTAAAACACTAAAACTAATCTACTAACTATAAACTTATTCCTACAACTTACCATTTACTACTTTCTTCTTTCTTGGTCAACTTCTGGGTGTTTTCGGGTATGGGTCCCTACATCAGCCCGCTGCCCCTGAGATCTCAACCCCAGAACAAATACCTGGATGTCCTTCCAGAAGTTCCTCTCGGCGAATGCACTCGGTGTGACAAGGCAGTCACACGTCCCGTATCAAATCAAACAATTGAATTCTATATAGTTTTCACAACACAAAGCCTTGTTATTTATTATTTTTTGTTTACATGGCAAAGATTTCGTTTTATCATTTATTTTTTTAACACTCCTTTTTAAAAGTGCTGAAAATAATCTGAAACTTCACATAAAGGATCTACCCACGGTAACGAATCTTTCCACTTTGTATAGTAATACCCTTTCCGTTACACCTTGTATACATATAATAAAACAGTAAAAATATTTTGTCTGTACATTTAGTATTTTTGACTGAAATGGATAGAGGGACACTTAAAAAGAATAAGAAAGTATGTATGATCACGCTAATCTCCGAAAGTACTGAACCGATTTGAATGAAACTTTTTTTGTTGTATAGCTATTAAGCCTAGTAGTACGGCTCCTTGTCCTAACAAAAATCGATTTTATGGTCCCATCCGGAAGAAAGCATGAAACTTGGCATGAATGTAGCTTTCATATATGTACTTTAATATTGATATAGAAACACTTCGAGAAATGAATGTTTCCCCCCTTTCTCCCCCTTTTATATCCCAAATCGTGGTTTTTCTCATTTTTTATGAATACGGTAAATGCTACGCAAAAACTGTCAATGACCAATATGTTCTTCATTAAATTCTCTATAATAATGCCATTGGATGTACGTTGATAGGACTTATAGTTTACAAAATATGCCCATGTTACTAGGACGATTTTTTGAAAAATTCGGACTTTTTCTATTATTGCATGGTCATGGTAGAATTTCATATTTAATATCATGGATAGATTTCGACTTCTGATATACATTGTAGTGGTCCCAAACTTCGTGTTGACATATGTTACCATCATCAACAAAGTACCTCTTCCAATTGGGGGGAGGGGGAGGAGTGCAGCCCGCGCGCTACAAGCGAAGAACTGCTGCTTATTCGTTTGAAATATTATATCGAGTCTGGTATCGTTTTCGTATAAATCAAGCATCAGGAATTCATTTTTGATAGTAACTTGGCAACATTTTATAGAAAAATATCGATATTTTAGCTAAAAAGTAAAAAAAAATCTTAATTTAATAGTCTGTTCAAAGCACGTTAAATTGCTATAAAAAGATATAATAACAAGGGTAAAATAAATTCTGATAGTAAGGACGGATATTATAGTTTATAAAAATATATATTTTAAATAACTTTTTAGTTGTACTTCCATTCGAAAAAAATATTATAATATAAAAGCCCATGCGGCGTTTAAAATTCAAAACGTGCTTCTAGCTAAGTCTATGAGTTTTTCCCAGAAAGTCCTCAGAAACAGTCCCAATTTTGATTATAAATTTCTTTAAATATT
Source organism: Ephestia elutella (assembly GCA_018467065.1). Lineage (NCBI taxonomy): Eukaryota > Metazoa > Arthropoda > Insecta > Lepidoptera > Pyralidae > Ephestia > Ephestia elutella. The sequence goes on from CM031594.1 coordinate 7,137,087, forward strand.
TGTTTTAAACTAGTAAAAACAATTTTTTATTTATTTGAACTGTTTCTAAGTTCTTTCTAGGCAAAACAAATTGACGAGACTTAAGTACGTTCTCAATTTTAAGCCGCACATACTTTCAAATTTGTTTTGGAATGTAATTTCAACTAATATGTAATATAAAATATATATTTTTATAAACTAGAATATACATGCTTACTATTTTAGTAAGATTTAACCATGTTATAAAATCTTGAATCGCTTTGAAACTGCTTTGAACAAACAATTAAATTTAGAATTATTTTTTTACTTTTTAGCAAAAATATCGATATTTTTGTATGAAATGATGCCAAGTTATTATCAAAAATGAATTCCTAATGCTTGATTTATACGAAAACGATACCAGACTCGATATAATATTTCTAACGAATAAGTAGCAGTTCTTCGCTTGTAGCGCGCGGGGTGCACTCCTCCCCCTCCCCCCCATTGGAAGAGGTACTTTGTTGATGATGGTAACATATGTCAACACGAAGTTTGGGACTACTACAATGTATATCAGAAGTCGAAATCTATCCATGATATTAAATACGAAATTCTACCATGATCGTGCAATAACAGAAAAAGTCCGAATTTTTCAAAAAGTCGGCCTAGTAACATGGGCATATTTTGTAAACTATAAGTCCTATTAACATACATCCAATAGTATTATTATAGAGAATTTAATAAAGAACATATTAGTCATTGACAGTTTTTGCGTAGCTTTTACCGTTTTTATAAAAAATGAGAAAAACCACGATTTGGGATATAAAAGGCGGAAAGGGGGGGAAACATTCATTTCTCGAAGTGTTTCTATATCAATAATTAAATAGATATATGAAAGCTACAATCATGCCAAGTTTCATGCTTTCTTCCGGATGGGACCATATTTCACGTTAATGACCCTAACTATAGGCAATATTTAGGCTATAATTGATTTTGAAAACTGGAGCACTTGGTGAAGAACCAAAACAGAACAGTTAAACTATAAGATATATGGAAATGGCGCCTTAGTAAAAGTCGTTCAACCTGAGGAGCATTTTCTGCTGACGTATGAAAATTGAAAATCTGGAACATCTGATGAAAAGCTCCAAGAGAGATTTTTCAACTAAGCGAAACTCACGCGGGCGACAGCTAGTATGGACAGTAAAATTAAATAAATTTAGGTTTTGAATATGACATTATAAGTGTATAAGTCTGTCTGAAATTTGTGTAATTCTTTTCAACTATGATGAGAAATAATTTGTAAGTGCACGGCAATAAAAAATAGGTATGTCGTTCATTTTCAACCGACTTCCCAAAAAAGGAGGAGGTTATATGATTCGATTTTTGTATGTTTTTTTTTAAATATATGATCGCCGATTTCTCAACCAACTGTGGATTGGTTTCCAAATGTAATTTTTTATTTGAATGATTTAACTCCCAAATTGGTCCCATTTTAACCACGTAAGAATATGTTCGGTAATTTTAAAAATACCTAAGAAAATATAAAAACATTGCATTATAGAGCAAAATCCCGCGACATTTCCTTATTTTATGAAAACTCAAAAATTATCTGTGTATGTCCTGAACACAGAAATAGCGACAGCGACTATAAAAGTTGGATCATGATTACTTAGGCAGATAAAATGTAGCAATAATATATAAAGTGATAGTTTCATTTCCTCAAATAATAAGTATTTTTAGATTTTATTCCGAATAATATTAGAAATAGAAATCATGCCATCCATTGCCAGGCACTTGGTGCAGATATAAACCTAAATATTGTAAAAGCTGAATTGTATGGTACTTTGGGAGGTCCCCAAGGGTGCTTTACCAACCATATTAACTGCATAAGCAACCAAGATCCAAACTTCATAATGTTTTTTACCCGTATATCCCACGCAGAAAAACATTCAGCATTTTTAAAATAAGAAAGGTTTGGTCATCGCGGGCTCTCGGCATAGATTACTAACTCTCGGTCTATTTATGTGTCAAAAATTAAAAATTAAATGTGACAATAATTTTTAATTCCGTATCCTTATCCGAAGCAGTATGGCATGTTCTGACATTTTAAATTATTATTTTTTTTGGTTGATTCCTTCGTTTTAATGAGGCAAAGGGTACTAGACCATGAAGCCATATTTCATATCAAACTGACATAAAACGTTTCAAATTCTAATTTTCGGCCAGTAAAAATAAGTTTAAGTTCTCATGACAACAAAATTACGCCATAAAAGAAAATAGGTATATGTACCTATACAAAGAAGATAAATATTTTTACAAAAAATGAACCAACTTCTACTATAAAACTTAAAGTCATGAAATACCTACCTAACAAAATAGGCAGATTAATCAAAACGAAAAATCATGGAAGTAATAAGTACTTTGTTGTACAAAGTACATTACTTCCATGCGAAAAATGTCTTGGCATTATGCTTGGCATGCTACCATGGAAGTAATAAGTACCTTGTACAACAAAGTATCTACTTATTACTTCCATGCATGCTACCTACTGACTGACAGACTTCACCTCATTCGTAAATTATTTTCATGTTCTCTTGCCACACAATTTATTTAAATAAAGTTTTGTTCGTAAAGTAGTCATATTTATTTAGACCTGTCCTGTCCTAAAACAGTAAAATAGCTTACAATAAAAGCTTGTCCCAAAATAAAATTTATGATCAAACTTATAATTTAAGGTGATGACGCATTAAGAATAAGAATAATTGAACTAATTCAATTCGTGCCTACCTTAAGGATAAGCTTACATTTTTGGTAAATCGTAAGGTTCCAAAGTGTGCAGATAATCCTATTATCCTCCATGCATCCTCCGAAGAATTTTTTTTATAAATCAATTTAATACTTTTTCGAGGATTTTAAGATTTCTCGATTTCTTCTTTTGACTGATTTTCAAATTTCAAGAGATATGATACATCTCCGCGCCCTGCACTTCTTGATACCTCTTGAATCGAGATATCTACAATTTTGACCGATTTGCGCATTTCCTTGGATCTCTACGGCACTTTTGACTGAAAAGAAACTCGCCAAAGTTTATATAGTACTAGCTTTTTCCCGCGGCTTCGTCCGCGTGAATTTCCCACGGGAACATAGTGCTTTTTTCCGGGATGAAAGGTACCCTATGTCCTTCTCCGTACTTCTAACTATGTGTATGCAAAATTTCAGGTAGATTGGTTTAGTAGATGAAGCGTGAAGAGGTAGCAAACAAACAAACAAACTCACTTTCGCATTTATTACCTATATTAGTTAGGATTAGGATTTGATAGAACATATCGAGCACATACAAATACTACTGGTGATCACATAAACATTTCCAATGTTAAAATAGCTTGACGTCATGCAGTCCACAGTCCTCAATGCCACCTTTGGCAACTTCTGCAGCCCACCTCTGCCGTCCGATCATTTATCCAGTGCCACAGAATTAATGTAAGTATACAGTGAGCTCATTTTGTAGCCCAATTCAAACCCCATGATAGTTTTTTTGCGAATTTTGATTAAGGCCTAAATAAAAATCATCCTAATTTTTGTCCGGCAAGTCGGAAAATCAATTTAATTTAATTTAATTTAATTTCATTTCATTCGCGAGCCACGCCGCCGTTCGTACCGTTTTTCTGTGAACGAGGCCTAACAAAATCATGAAAATAGCGTAAAGATTAATCAAGACTAGGGTAAATAAAATTTTTCATTTATCTACCTTATTTGCACGCTATTAGAAAATTGATTACATTGCCAGCTTTAATCAGAATGGAACCAATGCGTCAAACATTGGGGAAGTTCGCTAATAGAAAAACGTAATTTAAGTATTATGGTGATATTTTAATATGAGTGAATTTTATTTATTTGTATTTATTTTTACAGTTCAAGTAATATTCGTGTTGGCTGAAGTAAGTAACCAAATAAAAAACTGAACACTTAATTAATCGAAATATATGAATAAATAATAATATAATTATTTAGGTTATAGGCATCAAAATACACATTATATGCAACGCAAACAGAGAGGTAGGAAACCTTGATTATTGTTATATTAGATAATGGAAATATATTTTCCGTTTTCTTATTCTGTGAGCGTCATGCTTTTTGTTGAATTGCCCTTCTCCATTTAGATAATATCTTCTCTCTCTCTCTCTTTAGTCGTATTTCCTCATGACTGAGGGTCGTGGTCATTATATGGAATGAAACACACACAACGACTCTCTTGGCAATTCTAATGGAGTGGTTTGCCATTGCCTTCTCCATTTTACACACTAGCTGATAATCATCAACCAGCCTGCAGGTTTCCTCACTATGTTTTCCTTCACCGGAAGCAAGTGATGGTCGATGAAAACTAACATGAGTCAGATTGGTATACAAACTCATGTAGCCCGGGCAGGATTCGAACCTGGGATTTTGCATCCACAGGCGGGCGCCCTACCACTCGGCAACCACAGCTTCAGATAATAAGATAATATCTTAAAAGATCTAATTACTTATGTGAAGAAACTTTAAACGTTTCCAGACAAATGTCGCCAAATTTAACCACGATGATCTAAGAGTATCTGATGATGACGCAAAGTCAGGAGACCTGACCAAAAGTCCAACTGGAGATCGCGTTGAATCAACACCAATTCATCCTGAGTGGCGGTCAGATAATTCTCAATACTATGAATCGGCTGAAAAAGATACTCGTGAATCTTTATCAGATTTTGATGACTTAGATGACTTAGCCGTGAGTAGAGATGCCGATTCCCAAGACATACTTGATGACATACTTGATACTAAGGATTTTGATAGAAATGGAAATAAGGAAAATAAACGAGATATTTCATTAGCTCCGTTATCCAGAACTGAAGCCGATGAACAAAAATCTAAAGATGATAATGTACAAAGTAACAGCAAATTGAATTATATTAGAGAATTCAAACTTTCTGGAAGAAGAAATATGGATGGAAATGATGAACAAAAACCAAAAGAAAGCGATGATAATAGCAGCAATTTGGATTATAGCAGGGAATTAAACCTTTCTGAAAGAAGTCATATAGATGCAACTGATGAACAAAAATCTAAAGATAATACTGGTAATGACCGGTTTTTAGATTATAGCAGGGAACTGAAACTTCCAGGAAACAGAAGAATGGATTCAGTTGTTTCAATTTCTAGGGCTGAATCAGGTGGCAGTGGCTCTGTAAATCATCCAACTCTATTACCTAATACATTTCCAGTATACAGTCGGCAATTTGGTAATTTTGGTAAGTACAGTACTTAGCTACCTACTGCATGTAAATATGTACTGTAAATTAAATGTGATACTTACTTACTATCAGACACCATAATTAACGTTGTTTAAATACATCATTTTCCCACACGGAATATAAAAACCATGGAAGTAATACATATACAAAAGACCTTTTTCTTTCTTAAAAATAAAAACAAGTTGTAGGCATAATCATTGTTCAAATCTTACATCTAACTAAATTTCTTTAAAAGTAAAAAAGTAGCCTATATTTGACCTCTGGCCTTTGACTATCCATACAAAATTTCTTGCATAGCCTGACCAGGAATATAAAAACCCTCGCCATGTTGCGGAAAAGTAATAGAACTAATTTCTTATACTGGCAACTAATTTAAAAACCATCTGTCATTTCTCCTCAAGTTTGGCTTACAATCAAGGGCGGATATTATACACAATGTGTCCCGTCGTCAGTGTCGGAGCCTTTAATGGTATGTTATATGGCATTTTTTATGGACAAATGACCACACAAAAGTTTTTTTTTTTCATTTTTTTTAACTTTCGTTTTAAATAAAAAATAAACATTATATGGGCTAGTTTATTCACAAAAAGCTAATAATTCAAAAAAATAAAAATTGTTTTTTTTTTGTTTTTTGCGTTTTTTCTTTTTTTGCCTTAAATATTGAAACATCTTTCTCACTTTATTGTTGTCTACATGATTAGCTTTTAAATGAGACCTATTTTATGTCGATAGCACTTTTACACGAGTAGTTACGATTGAATTAGTACAAGAGCCTGAAAAAAACAAAATGGCTGCCATTTTACTACAGTAGAAGAAAAAAGTTATGGATGGTGATTTGTTTATAAAAAATGCCATATAACATATTATTAAAGGCTCCGACACTGATGACGGGACACATTGTATAATATTATTTACGGAAATATTAATGTAAGGGTGTATGTTGTCTGGGTAATAATGGGATAACATAGGTTTATAAAAAATATATGAGACTAGCTTGGACTAAGGCCCGTGACTTTGTTCCCGTGGGAATTTCAGGAAATCCTCTCTTAGTGCTCCCCTGCACTCCCTAAGGAACCTACATGCCAAATGTCAGCTTCCTACGCCCAGTAGTTTCGGCTGTGTCTTGTCAGTCAGTCAATCAGTAACGGAAGAATTCTAGCAGTTGTCACTTATAATAAACGGCATAGTGACGCGCCCCGCCCCGCACGCCAAGTACCCCACAGCACAATCTGACCCGGAGCTTAAGCGGGTCAGTTAACTGGGGCTCCTCTGTATTCTGACTATTGCTTACGTGTGACAACGGATAGAAGTTGGTGTTGGTACAGAACAACAGCTCGTGCACTCGGGCAACCGTCCGCACACCGAGACGTATCTGAATATAATGAGTCGCAACTCAATGCGGGTAGCAGGGAACATGACGCTCCGCTGTACGCCACACTATATATATTGATATTAGGTATTGATTTCAGCTCCATTTCATAACCAATGGAGGATGCCAATAACGTTGACGTATCCAACGACAAGATTTTCATCAGTTTTGAACAACCGACACAATTTCGGTACAAGCACGACCTCGAGAGGCCCCACCAGTTCCCAGGACTACACAAATAATTACCCATACATGGGTAATAGAGAATTTGGTTTTCATCCATTCCACACTAGACGTACACTCTTTTAAGTAATTACCATTATTTTTGATAATCAATCGATGAGAGTATTTTTTGAATTGTCCTTATGAAAAGTCCAGACATTTATGATCGATCATTATTACTAAAATATTTATGCCATTATCTTATACTTCTTCTAAAGTTTCCTATAAGTAATAAATGTTATTCTAAAGTGTTATCTAGGTACCAATATCACTTACTTTGGTTATGTACGTACCTATAGAAATAAAAATTTGTAAAATATCCCTGTTTTATTTGCGTATAACGTTCGTATATTGATGTAAGGTATTTATTAGATTTCGGGTATAAATGAAAAAGGCTGTATAAAATGATTTTACATGTATTGTATATTTATTAATACATAAACAGACATGATATACTATTTACATTAATCTTTACAAAAGAGGACGCTCAACGCAAGCCTAAAAATGTTTGAACGTAGAGTTGTTAGCGGAGAAAGAAATCCTATCTCTCAGGGTGTGACAAGGTTCAAAAACGAAAGTCACGCGGGCGAAGCCGCGGGCAAAAGCTAGTGAAGCCGGCAAAGTCACGTAACATTATTGTTCTTTAGTTTCGTTGGGTCTGATAAATTAATTTCAGCTCCCAAGGGAATTTCAGAAAGTCTACTTTTCTCTACCCAGTGCTCTACACTGCATGCCAAATTTCAGCTTCCTTCGCCCAGTAGTTTTGGCTGTGCGTTGACTGTTAGTCACTTAGTTACGAAAGACATCCGAAGTAGCTCCACGGAATTAGATGAATCCTTTTTCAGCAGGTAATGTCGATCAAAAGAAGAAAATACAATCATTTCTCAGACGTACAGAGAGTACATACCACCAATGCAAAAGGTTACACCCAAGATACAAATAAAGCAATCTTTGATAACGGCCCATCTGAAACAGCCAAAAAATATAACAAGTTAATTATTAAAAAACAAAAAACACGACTCACATAGACTATGTCACTCGGTGGAATGTAAGGAATCTAAAAATATCTCTTACATCAAAATCTGTTCAGCCTACAGGTTCAGCCGTTCAGGACTTATGGTGGAATAAAGAAACTTACATACATGAACCCTGAAAACATAACACAACTTTTTTGGTCAGTCGTGTAAAAATGACGCAACAATCGAGAGGTTAACCCCGTGGGTTAACCAGAGTGAATAGGCTACTTCTAGGTAAGCTCGCTACACCGTAGACCACATCTTCTGTCCTCGGGAAAGATTGCGGTCAAGAGCAAACCCATCTTTTATTTTATTTTTTATAACATCCGCTTGTGGTCGAAAAGACCCAGGTTCGCATCCAACTCGTGCCTCTTGAGTTTGTTTACGAACCTGAACCATGTATGTGGATTTACGGGATAGATTCACGGGATCACGTAAAAAAAAAAAACAATTTTAAAGGACAAGCGTGAGTAACTACATTTTTAGGTCTTTAACTTGCAAGATATTCATCATCATGTCCTCCCTGACGTGTCCGTCAACGGCGAATCTTGTAATCTCCGTAGATGGAAACGGAAATGGCTTGCAAAACCAAACTTGGTTTTGAAGTTGGTTGGTTATTGTATGTATGGTAGGTACTCGTATAGGAAGGCTTGGGACGGGTTTTTCGTTGGAGGCGTTTAGAGTCAAGATCCGATACAAGATCTGGTCAAGATATTATTATAGGCACAATGGAACAATAATAATGGAAGCTAAAGAAAAGTGATAAACTTGGTTGACTCGAAGAAATCCTTCTCTGGGAGAAGACTGCCAGGGTACGCCTGTTTCTATAATTCGCTATTTTTGTATTTTGTTGTGCACATGTGCGATTATTAACGTACCTGGTCTGTCCTTTTCGGTATCTTCTCCACACCACCAGTGTCTCAATCAAACTCGGGAAAACGAATGCGTTTAATGATACGAAGAAGCTGCCAAGCTGAAAAGGAGATCCTGTATTTTAGACCAAAAATGATGAAGCTTCGGCAAATTAAGTTCCTCCCATATTTTGTTAGAGCATGCTTTTTCAAGCATCTTTTATGACACTGAGTCTGAGACTCAAAGGCCACGCTTAGCAGAATAGTGGGCTCTCTGATGGAAAGGAGATTCAGGTATAGTGACAGGTTGCTAGCCCATCGCCTATGAGTGAAGGAATCCCCAATTTAAAGCCCTTTCCCTCGATGGGCTGGCATTCTATGTTTTTTCTTCGCTACCAGACCAGCACGGAAGGATAATACATGCCTTTTTTATAATAATACTAGCATGGGCCCGGGACTTTCTACCCGTGGGAATTTCTGGAAATCCTCTCTTAGTGCTCCCCTACACTCCCTAAGGAACCTACATGCCAAATTTCAGCTTCCTATGCCCAGTAGTTTTGGCTGTGCGTTCTCTGTAAGTCACATCTGTCAGTAACGGAAGAATTCATACTAATATTATAAGTGCGAAAGTTTGTCTGTTACCACTCTGTTACACTTTCACGGCTAAACCACTGGACCGATTTTGATATAATTTGGTGGATAGAGTTGAAGACCCGGGGTCAAACATAGGCTATAAAGTTGAAAAAAAGATAGGAAGGCTTACAAAAATCATCAAGTTTTCCGTTTTAGGAACCCCAATAGATAGGCAAGTGATAAATAGCAAATACAAAATTCTGTAGAACCTTTCCCATCTGTTTCTTCTGCTGTAAAAAAAGATGTTATGATACGTTTAGTGATTAGAAATGATGAAAACGCAAATATCGCTACTTATTTTCATTTTATTTGTGAAAAAAAGAATACTACCTAAAGCCATATTGGTGAGATTTTCCGATGTAGTGCCAGACTATCCGGAAAGGCACCCAGAATTGTATAGCAAAAGTCCCTGCCAACATGACGGCCAGTAGAAACTGAAGAATCATAGGGATACTGCAAAAAATGTTTCATAACAAAAGTGTGAATGTTCGTTCTCAATCGCACAAAAAGTATACAGGACAGATTTCGACGAAAAATTAATATGTTGCACATAAAGTAGGTATTTGATATTTCTAACTCAATTTCATCTTCTAAAAAAACGTTAAAAATATAAATTTTTAAAGTTGAAAAAATAATATTGTAAATATTTCGTTCATTGAAATGATCTATTGCAGAGATCAAGCTATATTTAAAATACGTATGGTGTAACATATCAGGTTCACAGATAACATTACTTTCATTGTCATCCATGAAAATACGTACGTTTCAAAGGGCATATGGATGGTAATGGGGCTCTTACAACCCTCTCCCCAGCCCCAGTATCCACAAAAACCAGTAAATGTTACAGCAAGAAACACAATTGCCATGCCTGAAACAAAGAAAAAATACACTACGCTGCCTGAGAAATTTAAAAATGTTATTCTGCTAAGAGACCTCTAGCGTGTCGATCGTAAACTATGACGTCGGGGACACGGAAAATGAAAAGCAAATCAAATATGACTACAATACTTTCACCATTATTAATGGTTACGTTTGAAAACTACAGATGGCAATTTCAGTTTTTCAGTATGTACGCAAAAATATGTAACATAATGTGTGAAATACTTACTCTGTGGTATATATTTTCATACCTATATCACTAAATTATATTACTAAGAAGCAACCAAAATTATATCATCTTAGGATCCCAGTACCGAGAGAACTTTAATTTGTTAACTATCTCTATGTTTTATACTTATTGTTTATTATAATTTTGTGATCGAAGGCAGGCCCCCATAAAAGTTTATCACCGTTTCCAATGCGCGGGAGAAATGGAAATTCATGACCGATCACCGCGTACACTCACATATTTACCGCAATGTATGACGAATCGTACATGGTGGGGGCTCCTCATATTATTCTCTATTGGCAACATCAGCGGAAACCCGTCCATGCTGTATAAGCATATGCCGAAGAATTTGAACAGTCCAGGCACACTCTTCCATAAAGGTCGTTTACGTATGCTATCCGCTTTGGACAAACTGTAGAACATAGTTGTTATTATGCAAATCGCTGAAACAATTACAAAGATTGGATGTAGACCTTTCCTATATTGTTTAATAAGCTAACAGACAATCTTAGACAAATTTGCAGCTCAAATTTAAAAAAAGTGTTGTTAGAAAAATGCTGACAAAACATTTATTTAATTGTCTAGAATTTCATTATTTTTTGCATATTATTTTTAATCAACACTACCCTATGTGCTATTCCCGATATTTTTCAACCCGTGTACCGAATTTCATGAACATCTATCCAGTAGATTTTGCTTGATTGAGTAATAAACATGCTGACAAACTCACATCCAAACTTTCGCATTTATAATATTAAGCTGGCTCCGTTCCCGTGATAATTTCAGAATAAAACCTTTTCTATTATACAAGATGGGTTTGCTATTGACTACAATCTTGCAACCTCTCAAGTTATATCTCTCAAGATTTGCTGAGTATTTTTGGAGTTTATCATAAACGCACATCGTGACACGTGCCTTTTACTATAGAAGATATATTTACCCAAGAAGAGGTCAGCAACAATAGAAATGGGCGCCAAATACTTCCATTTTCTTATCAAGCAGATCAGCAGTAATGGTATAGTTATTATGAAGATATACATTCTCAATGAAAGGTGAACGTTATAGCATATGAATTCTGTTAACTGAAAATCATACCAAAACTATTATATAGCAAGGGAAAGAGAAAATTGAAGAAACTTTACCGACAAGAGCCTTTAAATTTGATGAAGATAATGATTATATGACCCGGTAAAATGAATAAATGGAAGACTCTGGATGCAGACCGCTTCCAAGGAGAGATTTAAATCCATTACTAATGGGTCAACATATGAACTCAGACCATCACAGGCAAATAAAATATCCTACTTAATAATAACTAGTCGTTCGCTGCGAACGTAGACCTCGCGACTATTAAAATACAATATTTATTTTCACAAAAAATTAAATATCTCAAAAACGGCTGGACCGATTTTGATGCCCAACGAATTTGAAAATTCTATTAACCATCCCTACATATATTCCAACTTTCATGAAAATCGGAACAACAGTTCAAGAGTTATCGCGGAACAAACATAAATACATACATATATACATACATACATACATACAAACAATGTGTTTTTAGCTCCAACTTGAATTATAGCCCTCGCTCGCTTCGCTCGCTCGGTCAATAAAGATAAAGAAGTACAGTATTTGTTCTTAAACGGCCTTCTAAAGGTTACGGCTGAGAAGTTTATCAGTTGGAAATCCAGAAGCTGGTCTAATTTAACAGGTGTTCATCTTTCTTTTACTTATTTCAATTAACTTTTGCATTAGTTTGCTGGATGATTTTACAAGGGACAATTAAAAATGCTTGTATAAAGTACATAATGTAAGTAACGATTAATTTACCGTTTTAATCGTATTTGCAATAATTATTTGGTAGATACTGCAAGTGCCGGTCATTTGTAAGAAGACAAAAAGTTCTAGCCCATACCTGAAAAATTATTTGAATAATGGATTCATTAACGTAATTTCTAATGAAAAATATGAACTATCAAGCCCATAAGACAACTTTCCGTTCCATCTCGTCGTGTGTAACAATTTTCACAAATATAGGAACATTATGATATATCTGTGGGTATACTATAAAATTAACATTTTAAAATATTCGGGTTAATAAGTCTTCTTGCTTCAAAGCAAAATATTTTACATTCTATAATTTACAACTCTAGTATACTTTGGCAGCTGACATAAAGAAGTATTTATTTTTGGATTTTTGAGCATCTCAGATGCAATTAGTACTAAAGTACTTTCATATAGAAATTAGATATGGTGAAAAAATTCCATGCGAGCAGGACTTAAACCCGCGACCAGGTCTTTATACGACCTTGCTCTTCCAACTGAGCTATCGCATTTCAATCCTGCACATCGAAAATCTTCACCATATCCGATTTCTATTGAAACGCATATGGTGAATACACCTAACACATATACCCACTATACGAGTAAGGTATTTGATATAACCCTTATTCGATAAAGTTGAAAATCAATCAAATCAATATTTATTTTTGGATTTTTGAGCATCGCAGATGCAATTAGTACTAAAGTACTTTCATATAGAAATTAGACATGGTGAAAAAAACTCGTATAGTGGGTGTGGCTAAATTGACTCGATAAATAGCACTTGTACACTGTCAATCACCACATTGGATCGAATGCTGGGAGCATTCGCCGTTAATATGCGTTACAGACGATTTAGACAATAGAAACAATGCACAAACCACTTACCACGTAGGCAGGCTTCTAGCAAGATTCCTCACGAATAGTTCTTCCTTTAGACACCTGGCCGGCCAGCCACACACGATTATAAAGTTCCAAAAACACTGTTGAGCACTTGAAATTTGATTAGGATAATTGAGTAAAAAAGATGTAATGTTTGGTGCGCGCGCGCATTTGCTTTCACGTCCAGACTCAGAAATCGTTTACTGGTTCTGCCACCAGCCTATGGCGCTGATCTCTCAGACACCGGTAGGATCTGCGCATGCGCCAGCGGAAGTCCGGGCGCCCCATTGGCTAAATAGAACTGTAGCACAGCGAATTGTGATGATTGATAAGCGCATCGGTAAGGCGCGCGAAATTCAAATTGAAAGGTAAACAAGATTTGCGTTGAAAACGGAACATTCCGCCCACCAAAATACCAATAGGATTTTCCCAGAGTAAGAATAAGAAACGGTAATTAACGATAAATATGTTAAGTTATTATTCTAAACTTAAAAGCTAACAAATGATAAGTTGAAACGATTATACGGAGGGTAGAGGACATAGTTTGACCAAAGGTCTCTTAAGCGAGTGATCCCTGGCTGTTCTAACGGTTGCGACTCGAACTACCCCATCAGGGCCAGGATGCAAGGAAACAACTCGTCCTAATGCCCATTGAAGAGGAGGCCGATTGTCCTCTTTTATAAGTACGATTGAGTTTACAATTAACGGTGTTGGAGTCCGTGGTCCATTTTGCTCGCTGAGTTAACCCATGTAAATATTCATTTTTCCAGCGTTTCCAAAATTGTTGTTGAAAAGATTGGATAAGTTGCCATCGATTTAGTCGATTGATTTTTACGTCCTTGTAGTCGAAGTCAGGAACTGCTGTAAGAGGTTCCAGCGTTAAAAAATGACCGGGCGTAAGAACGTTTAAATCGTTGGGATCCGAGCTCAATGGACACAAAGGCCGCGAATTTAAAATTGATTCGATCTGAGCGAAGAGTGTGGTAAGCTCTTCAAACGTTAAGACCTGATCGCCAACAATACGGTACAAATGACTCTTTGCGGCTTTGATTTGGATTTCCCACACCCCTCCAAAGTGGGGAGCAGAAGGTACGTTACGTTTAAAATCTATTTTTTCCGCATGAGAGGCTTGTTCGATACCTGACGCTAGTTGTGAACTTGCACCAACGAAATTCGTACCGCAGTCAGAGTGAATAACATTGCAGCGGCCACGACGAGAAACGAAGCGACGCAATGCCGCGATGAAGCCGTCAGTCGATAAAGTAGAAACCACCTCAAGGTGCACTGCTTTTGTACTCAAGCATACGAATAAACACAAGTACGCTTTATCGATTTTAGCACCACGATGAAGCCCGAGCTTAATTCGAAAAGGCCCTCCTAGATCGACACCTACGACAGAGAAAGGTTTTGCCTGATTGACACGAAAGGCCGGAAGGTCGCTCATAAAGGGTTGCAAAGGTTTCGGTTTAAGACGGTAGCATCTTATGCATCTTGAAAGATGATGACGTACAGCATGCTTTGCCGCAAGTATCCAAAACTGTTGTAAGATCAGATAGTTGGTTGTGTTCAGACCGGGATGAAAATTGTTTCGATGAATAGATTCGATTACAGCGGATGTAAGAACACTCTTTTTGGGCAATAATGCGGGATACTTATGTTCGAAGTCAAGATCGGAGCGCGATAGGCGCCCGCCTACTCTGAGTATACCCTGCTCGTCCAAAAACGGGTTTAGTTTACGAAAACTACGAGGTAACTGTATCTTTGATTGTAATTTGGATATGACATCCGAAAAACAACGTTGTTGGAAATGTTTCACGATAATTAGTAACGCACGATGACGCTCAGCGTCCGTTACGAAAAGATTATCTGATCGCGGAACAGTGTTACGCATGTTATTACAAAACCTGCGAACGTAAGCGATAATGCGACAGATTTTATCTAAAGAAGAATATTTTTCGAATAGCCGATCAATTATAGACGTGTGATTAACGCTTTCGATTTGATCCGAAACGAGAACCGTGGTGCGACGCTGCTCAGAGAGCACCGCATTGTCGTCGTTTGAACGATTTCTCGATGTATCGATTGGCCACTCAGACTGTGGTTGAGACAACCACTCTGGGCCCGCCCACCATAGGGCATTGTTCAGCAACTCGTGAGGCAATTGCCCACGCGAACAAACATCTGCAGGATTTGTGACAGATGGTACGTGCCTCCAGCACTCGGTCGGCACGATATCTTGAATGTGACTTACGCGGTTTGCAACGAATGTCACCCAGCGAGAAGAAGGAGCTCGCAACCAGGATAAGGTAACGGTGGAATCACACCACAGATAAGTGTCATGGACAGGAATCCGCAGCGTGTCCTTGACAAATTTGATAAGGTCTGTAAGCAAAACTGCACCACACAGCTCTAAGCGAGGTAACGATTGACGTTTTAAAGGAGCTACACGAGCCTTTGCACATACGAGAAAGACGCGAACGGAGCCGTCAGACTCGATAACACGCAGGTATATAACGGCGCCATATGCTGCTTCGGAGCTGTCACAAAATCCATGCAGTTGATATGATTGAGCGCTATCGGTAGCGTATTTACGTGGAATTTTAAGATTCCTAACTTGAGGAAGCTGTTCAGAGAACTTTTCCCATTGAGAGATAATTTCCGGTGGGGGCTTATCGTCCCATGAAAGACCTAGAATCCAAAGCTTTTGAATAAAGCATTTAGCTTGAATTGTTAAAGGAGATAGAAAACCCAGAGGATCGAAAATTCTGGCAACCTCACTCAGAATCGTTCGCTTGGTGCACGGTTGATTAGATGGATTTACGGTAAAGACGAACGAATCCGAAGCAGGCTCCCACTTAAGGCCCAGAACCTTGATAGTTGTGTCTTCAGTTTCGGTAAAAGTGATTGCTTCTGAAAGACACGCCTCCGCGGGAAGATCGCTAAGTAGCTCGGGTCGGTTACTCACCCATTTTCGGAGCTCAAACGAGCCAAGACCGAAAAGAGCGATGAGTTGAGTTTTGATTTCTCTGGCGTCCTTCAGCGATGAGCTTCCGGATATGACGTCATCAACGTATATGTCGGAAGTTAAAACGGTTTTGGCCTTTGGGTACTTGTGACCCTCATCGTTGGCCAGTTGCTGAATAGAGCGGCACGCCAGGAATGGAGCGGAAGACACTCCGTACGTTACGGTATTTAATACGTACTCTTGAAGAGGCTCATCTGGGTGAGCTCGCCAGAGAATACGTTGATAATCACGATGTTGAGGAGCTAGGTTGATTTGACGGTACATTTGGCGCACGTCTGCCATGAAGACAATTGCGTGCTCACGGAAATGAAGAAGGATCTCTACGATATTTGATTGTAGCTTCGGTCCCGTCAGCAGCGAGTCGTTTAGCGATTTGGAAGTTGCATCTTTAGCCGAGGCGTCGAATACAACGCGAAGCTTCGTTGTAGCGCTGTCGGGACGTAGCACACAATGGTGCGGTATATAATACTTGCCTTGACCCATTTGCTTGGCAGGTACTAGAGTCATGTGACCACTGTCGATATAGTCAGTCATGAACTCCACGTATTGTTGGTTTAAATTGTGATCGCGATACAGACGCCTTTCAATGGCATGAAAGCGTCGTAAGGCTATCTCTCGAGAACCTTCAAAGACTGGCTCCTCGTCGTCCTTGAAGGGGAGACAAACTACATATCTACCTGTCTCGTCACGGTAGTGATTACTGAGAAAACTATTTTCACAGCGTTGCTCTTCTGGGTCAATCGGGAAGATTGTGGAACGTTATCGATTTCCCAGAAACGTTGAACAATTTTGTTTAAACTATCGTCTACGGTAGAAGGGGCTACTCCTAGTAGACTGGACGATGCGAGTCTGGACTTCCCAAGAAGAAGCCAGCCGAAGACTGAGTTGAAAGCTCGCGGTTGAGAGGCGTTACCCTTCAGACGTTGTTCGAGAAGTGACTCAGCAAAGACGTCGGCACCTAACAAGACGTCGATCGGACCGGGGATGTCAAAACCAGGATCAGCTAGCGGTAGTGTTTTGACCTCCTCCCATCCTTTCGTATTTAGCCTTGCTATCGGTTGATCTCCGCAAATGCTCGGTATGACGAGCATTCCCAGACGAAACTTTACGTTACAGTTGGTGCCAATGTCGCATGTAACAAAGCCACTGACTGAGGCAGGGCTGCCCCCTAACCCATAAACGTTGATATTACCAGTTATAGGTTTTAGATTTAATCGTTGAGCGGCGTGAGCCGTGAGAAAATTGTTTTGACTGCCGGTGTCAAATAACGCGCGAAATGTATGAAATTCACCAGAAGCATCACGAATCTGGACGAGAGCTGTTGCCAGTAACACGGTTGTGGTTACGGTTGGATCAGACTGAGTTAACGAATCCTTAGCCACTAAGGTCGCCGAGCTTGCCGCCGGCTCCTTATGTAGCAAAGTGTGGTGTTTACGTCTACATTGTCGACATGAAAACATTGATGTGCACTCTCGCACTGAATGGGATGCGTTAAGACAATTGTAGCACCATTTCTTTTCAGTGGCCACAGCCATGCGCTCATCTATTGATTTTGCCAAAAATCACTACAGGCCGAGATGTGATGTTCATTGCGACAGTAGGCACATTTACGAATCGGAGTGCTCGAATTGTGAGCAGGTTTCGCTTGTTGTTTATCACCAACATTTTTATGAGTAGTGACGGTGGGAGCGACAAGCGAATGCGTGACGTTATGTCGCTTGAACTTCTGTGAAGTTCCCGGTGTGTCCTTTGAAACGTTAGCGGTTTTATTGGTAACATTCGAAAAGTGCGTGTCGCGAATTAATGCTTCACCTTTAGAGTGTAAGAATGCCCTTAAATGGTTATACTGTGGAAGCTCAATATCGGTATGTTTTTCCTCAAACTCGCGTCTTAATTTGGTATCGAGTTTGGCCAGAACATTATAACAAAGAACAAAATCCCATTTATCGGTAGGTAATTTTAAAGTTTTTAAAATTGTTAAGTTCTCATCTCATCATTTTCGCTCCGACGC